>JAVTVY010055432.1:0-29025 GCA_036873755.1 Hanleya hanleyi
AAGTGGGGAACCTTCCTTTTCTCAACATGTCCTGTACCGAGAACCAGGGGGCCTAGAGACAGGAATTGCACCAAATGAGTCGCCTGGACCCAGGCTTCCCTGGCCACGTGCGCTCTCGCTTTCTGGTAGAGTTACCTCAGCGTATGTGTGGAGGAGGAGGAGAAGGAGGAGGAGGCGGAGGAAGAGAAGCAGGAGGAGGAGGCTGAGGAGGAAGAGGAAGAGGAGGAATAGGGTTAACTCCCTAACGTATTCTATAGCTAATCCCTTACGGCTTAATGCCATGATGCAGACAGATGACAGAAAGACTGATCAACACGTTCACAAGTTTTCATATAGTTTATTCTCCCCAATGTTACATCATACCCAAGTCATAGGAGCCGCGTTGGGTATGTTTACAATTCAAGTATGATCTTGTCCAATCAGAAGCCGCCATTTCAGAAAGCTTAATCTTCGGACATGTTCGCACTGATCCGTTTGTCCTAAGCGTCTTCGGGTAGTCGAGAATACTGGAGCCCTGAGCTCTAACCTCCCCCATTGGTAGGCAGGGAAGGGAGGCTCCTCGACACTGGGATCAATCTCCATCGGCTCTTCAATTCGGGGCGGCGGATCGACCTCCAAGTGTTCTTCAGTTCGAAGATGCATCTCCATGGGAACTGAAATATCCGGTCTCGAGATTGGCAAACGTGATCCGTGGATGACACATTGGTGACGTCTCAATTGACTGGGATGCTTAAAGACTATATCACACTCTGCACATGTATGCCCCCATTGGTAGGCAGTGGATGACGTGATCCGTGGATGACACTTTGGTGACGTCTCAATTGACTGGAATGCTTAAAGACTATATCACACGCTGCACATGTATGCGTGGGTACTTCACGTCGTGCACGTGTGTGATGACGTAAACTGTCCAGGCGATGAAAGGGCCTCGAGCAAGTCGTACACGTGAACATCGTAGTAGAGTGTCTCGTCTTTTTGATACGCTTGCATTTATGGACAGTAACGCCCGCCAACTTCTAGCTTAACGCTTCAACGCCCTGGTGAAATAGCTCAGAAGCTCTAATTTTCTAGATATTCCATGGAATTGCCACTAATTCATCGAAATGCAGTGATGACGCCCGTCGTTCCGCCTTAACGTCCGTCTCAGCGCCTTACCGCCCTATCTTTACGCCTCAACGCCCTAGCATAATGCCTTGGCGCCATGATGCAGACAGATGAGAGGAAAAAAAATCAACTCGATCAACAAGTGTTCATATAGTTTATTATCCCCTCAATCACATCATACCCAAGCTGGGGGAGCCGCGTTGGATGCGTTTACAATTCAAGTATGCTCTTGTCCAATCAGAGGCCGCCATTTGGCGCTGCATCTGTCATATTCGTTCTTGCCCACTAGATGTATTCTCGGCTGCTCTTGTCCAATCAGAAGTCGCCATTTCAGAAAGTTCAATCTTTCTGTTTTTTCTACTACTAAGGGGCAACTGGATTACTTCCCTTTATTTTTACTTCCCCTTAATTGAGAGACTATACACTATCTCAACAACAACATTCCTATTACTATGACTCACCAGGTGTAAAGTCAATTTTTCTGTGAAAACATGCACCCACCCATACTTAGTCGGCCTGGAGGAGCGCTTCACATGGATACCCTCCCCGACCCAGTACACCCATTTTGGGCCCACCTCGACCCCAAAACGTCATTCAAACTGATACCTCATACGACCCATTCAGACCAATACTGGTCCACCTCAACCCCAAAACGTCCCTTTCAATGCAATTTTCTCATAATTCCCGGTCTGTGCATGCGCGCCATAGCCTTACTTTCACTGCACACCGGCCCTGTCGGATGTTACCCTACGAGTGGTTCACTATGACACCTCACACGACAGTACGCCCACTATTGGCCCACCACGACCCTAAAAGGCCCATTCCGATGCCCCTTTTTCTAAAGCCATAGTCTTACTTTCACGACCCACCCATCCAGTCGGATGCTTCTCCACGAGTGCTTCTATATGACACCTACCACGGCCCAGTCGGAACAATATTGAACCATCACGATCCCAAAACGTCTATTCCTATGTTCTTTTTCTACTGCGTATGCGCGCCATAGCCTTACTTCCACGACCCACCCATCCAGTCGGAGGCTCCTCTACGGGTGCTCCACTATGATACCTCCCACGGCCCATTCGGACCAATAGTGGTCCACCTCGACCCCAAAACGTCCATTCCAATGCTCTTTTTCTACTGCACATGCGCGAAATGAGGTCAGTTCACACCCCACCCGTTCAGTCGGACGCTCCTCCACCAGTATACATGTCATAGTATAAAGGAACTAGTTCATTTGGTTGGTACAAATAAGATGGCGACTGTCATGTGATATTGTATTCAATCAAAATCATTCCACATGATCAGAATTCCCGGTGATATAAACTTGCTAATCGCATTTGCACCTGTAAATCCATGATTATTGAATGCCAAATTTCGCTTCAGGTGGACGCAACATGGAGCACAGATTCTTGTGAAATTCTTCTGGAAAATCTTGTACTATCTGAACTGATATCGCATGTAAATATAGCTGTATAACGTTTCGTTACAACACCTTATTAAAATTAATCCTTTGACGATACTGTCTGACTCTATAGCAGCGCAAGTTGCATTGGCGCGTGGCTTCATGCCTGATTGTGGTTCATTAATCGGATCGGTTTCCTATCTTTTCAACCTAGGAAATATTTTTAATCGATGATAGCTGGTGTGATTATGGATCAGTTTATTTCACTATTCCAAGGAAGGACCATTATGCTTCAATTTATGATAATTTTGGCAACTTCAGGTCGGAAGCGATCCGATTAACGAATCGCAAAACAGGCATTGCGCCACGCGTCAGTGCATCTGCCGCTGCTAACGAGGCAGATTGTATTGTCAAATGATTAACTTCAGTTATAGTGAAAATTCGTGATTGACCGTTAAATTTTCTTTCAATTTTCTTTGTGCAGGTGGTTTATCAGCTGTCATCTATACAGATACATTTCAGACTGTCATCATGTTGTCTGGGGCTCTGGCTCTTACAGGAATAAGTATATACAAACCCCTCTAGGTTATCGTCACCAAATACGTGAAAAGAACAGCGGCCAAAAAATTTAGTTTTATATTTACGGGATTTTTCCCCCGTATTTCTCAATGTTAACTAAATGGGAGCCTGTCCCCAGTGTGGAGGGGGTAACAGCTGCCCGTGACGGGGTGTGGACTTCTCAAATGGTACTTTATTAATATAAACGGCTTAGTGAATGCTGGGGAAGGGCCTTCACCGTAAAGGCGGAAAATGCCCTTTTTAATGGACGCTGCGTAATGTGTTGCTTTTGTGGGATGGAATTTACTTGTACCATTAATATATCGGACAAACGGTCGTAAATATATAAGCGGGAACAAACAGTAACTCTAGGCGGATGACAGAGTCGAGCATCAGATGCATAATTGAAGACATTAATATTTCAGGTTTTCAGAAAATTGGCGGCTACGAGAACTTGATCCGACTTTATCAGAGGGCGATACCAACAATATCACGTGACAATTTCACGTGCGGAATTCCACGAGACGACGCCTTTCACTTGTTTCGTGACCCCGTGACGTCGGATAACCCTTGGCCAGGATTGGTCAGTCAGTCTACTATCGGCGTCCTGTGGTATTTCTGCTGTGACCAGGTGCATATATGAGCTTGAAATTACGCTTTTAACATGTTCGGTTTCGAACCAGAGAACAAGGGGTGGTTCATCATGAGTTGTGGTTCCATTTATAGTGAACCGACTTGATTGTTCATCGAAAATACACATTTTGGTTTAGGAGCAGAAAGAGCCAAAGCTGACTAATTTTCCTACGAAGTAGGCTCTCATTTGCAAATTGTGGGGTAATGAGTCAGTGAGTCCATCCGAATCATTTCATCGGAAAAATAGAGAGAACCATTGGCATTAGAACCTTGATTATTGGCATGAACGTACATTAGGAGACGGTCACTAGCAAGTTCTGAGCTGACCTACTTTTGATGAAAATTTGACCTACTTAGGTGACCTATAACATTACGCTTGGACCCCCAAGTCATCTTCCTCACCCTACTTCGTAGGTCCTGTGGCGTTAGTCACACTACTCATGTATCGAATAAATCCACGTTTCAGTGTCTTTAAAGCAAAACATAACACATGGACATTGAATGTTTCTGTATCTTTCAACAACGGAGCTTATGAGTCAATAGTGGGTTAGTAGGTTATGAGTAGGTGGAGGTATCCACATCTTTTTGTCTAGAAGTCAATAACATGAACACTGAATGACGTTAATGAGTCAATAACACATATGACCTCTGAATGTATCAACATCTTTCCGTCCACGAATGAGGCTAATGGGCATGGGCAGCGGAGGTATCCACATCTTTCCGTCCAAAAATGACTTGAATAATACATGGCAGTGTGACTAACGTCACAGGACCTACGAAGTAGGTCTTGGGAGGCATTAGGACATTTTTTGCCAATTTCGAGGTTCAGACGTGTCTTGATACGGGGAAGACGTGTCTTGATACCGGTCTACCGATATCTGCGCCCAAACTCACGCGCCCAAATACTGACAAACCAATTTGAATGTTGACTAAAATGTAAACCAAAACTACTTAAAATCAATCTAATGGACTTACTTTTATTATTTATCGAAGACATAATTGATTATTCCCTGTGTACAGCAAGTGGAGAGACTAAATTGTCACACTCCCATCGTGCTTCTTGACGAAATCCATGCGGGCCGCCATTTTAGCATGGTTTAAGCCCACTGCGCATTGGTTTTGCGAAGAATGATTTCTTCCGGTTTTGTGGGTTTCCGGTTTCGCGATAGTCGACCGGTGTCCCCCCAAAATGCCTGGATTAGTCATCAAATTTTCATCGCAAGTAGGTCAGCTCAGAACTTGCTGGTAACAGTCCCCTAGTGCACGTTCATGCCAAAAATCAAGGTTCTAATGTCAACGGTTCTCCTTATTTTGCCGACGAAAGGATTCGGATGGACTTTCTGACTCATTACCGGACAATTTGCAAATGAGCGCCTACTTCGTAGGAACATGGACATTGAATTGTGTTAGTGAGTCAGTAACACATATCGGCATTGAATGTATTGATACATATTCCCGGCGACAAATAACGTTAGTGAGTCAGTAACACATATGGGCATTGCATGTGTAGACACATATTCCCCGAGACGTTAATAACCCAATAGCATGTTATATGCTTCCTCCATGATGCAGGTCTGTCTACTCCGTACCAGCCCTGCACTCAGATTGCGGCAATGCAGTTATTACACGAACAAACTATTAACAGCCAATGAACGGACGGCGTTTTTGCGTGCTTCGCCGGGTTCACAGACGAGCCGACTTTATAGTGGGAATACGCTGAAGAACGGTCTCTTTAATGTGCTCGCTGAAAGGACATGTAGGCGTCTCTCCAGTCAAAATATTCACGGCTACTCACAACATGAGTTCAAAGGAGATGAAATATACGACACATTGCTGGCTTCTATTTTTTTTTCAAATATGAGCATATTTGGAAAGGTCATGGGGTCACGAGGGCTGTTCGGAAAGTTTATTAAAAAACGACTGATCTTAGTCCTGACGAATTAGTCTTCTGTCATGGGTCGGATTTGTCAGACGAATTATGACTAGGAATAATGGTAATATGTGGCCACAGATAAAGATAGCGATTCAGTAGGCGACCATCAGTGAGGTCAATGAATCTTCACGATCCGTACACTGTGTTTACATCCTCCCGCCTATAAAAAGCCCTCAAATGAATCAATATGACATACGAATATTGTCCTATCAGTAGAGACGTTCACAGGGAACAACAACAAAGAAAAGCAGCTGTTCGAATCTGTGCCAGTCCTCGATTATCTACCTCGTCGGATTAATTACCTCCCTTGTCGGACTGATCATTTTCGAGTCATGTACTGTCCTACTTGTTCAAAATTACAGATCTACAACACCTATTGGTTGATACGGAAGTTATTCATATCTGTATCTTTTTTTAAGCTCAGACAATATATGTTTCAAAAGTGGTATGAAAAGCCTGTAATTTATCTGATTTCTCGAGCCAGTTCATCGCCGGATGAAGACCGAACAGTTTACGGTAGTGTATCGGATATCGCTCCGCGATAATGGAGACATACGATTCGCAAGCCATCTTGTGGATGGCGAAGTGTACGCACATGACTGATTTCCTCACTTTCCGGCAAGATTACCTCCCTTGTCGTATCGATTACCTCCCTTTTCACAGAACTCCGTCCGTTCACTGCATCCGTTACTGGCGCAGATAAAAACTTGCGCGAGACCGCTAGTTTGTTTTCATACAAATCCACTAAAATAACAAAATTGTTATATTTCAGTATGTTGTATTTTCATTGTAGGTTATAGTTCAGAGATCCCTTGCAGCTAAGAACCTAATTCATGCCAAGGCGGGATCCATTCTGGCGGGATACCTGAAGATATTGCCCTTCTTCATAATGATCTTACCGGGGATGATTAGTCGAGCGTTATATCCGGGTAAGGGATGGACACGTTCACCTTCGGCGAGTTCGACCGTACCTCCAAGTTCACTCAACAGTCGAGAAGAGACGTCACAGATCACCCTACAAAGCTTCACGCAGTAGAACGATTTTAGACTAGCTCGCTTGTGTGAGCAAAACTTGAACAACAACATAATTATTGAAATTTGTTATCGAAATTATAATTCTGTTTCTATATAGATTCAACAATTTTACAATTTTAATCTGAGTGTGCCCATTCATGAGGTCACGTTTCTTTGGAGATGAGACCGACTGACTGCGGTCACCATTTTAAATTCTACTACTTTGGTCTCACTCGGGTCACCACGGACCAGTCGAACGACATTCTCGCTTACCCAGATCAGTCAGAGTACGTCGTGTGAGGCAGTCGAACACGCCGTCGTTGAGCTGATTATTGTCCCCCGACGCCCGAAGGGCTAAAGGGGGACTATAGTATTGGGGTCCGTCCGTGCGTCCGTCCGTGTGTCCGTCGTAGCGTCTGTGCGTCCGTCCGGATTCGTTTCCGGACAATAACTTCTGAAAAACTGAACGGATTCTTTTCAAATTTGGTATGTGGGTACCTTGCCCCAAGATCTCGCTTGGGATTGTTTTTCACGTCGATCCGCATAAAGCATGTATAGGTGGCGCCATCTGGGGGCCAGATTAATATTTCGTTTCCGGAAAATAACTTTTGAAAAACTGAATGGATTCTTTTCAAATTTGGTGTATGGATACCTCACCTCAAGATTTCGCGTGGGATTGTTTTTTGCACCGATCCACCTATAGGTGGCGCCACCTGGGGGCCAAGTTAAAATTTCGTTTCCGGACAATAACTTTTGAAAAATTTGATGGATTATATTCAATGTGGGTATGTGGGTACCTCTCCTCAAGATCT
Organism: Hanleya hanleyi; assembly: GCA_036873755.1. Classification (NCBI taxonomy): domain Eukaryota; kingdom Metazoa; phylum Mollusca; class Polyplacophora; order Lepidopleurida; family Hanleyidae; genus Hanleya; species Hanleya hanleyi. The sequence goes on from JAVTVY010055432.1 coordinate 7,457, forward strand.
CTTGGGATTGTTTTTCACGCCGACCTGCCTATAGATGGCGCCGAGTTAAAATTTTGCGTCCGATTGAAGTTTCCGGACTATAACCCCTGAAAAACTTAACTTCTCAATTTGGTATGTGGGTACCTCGCCTCAAGATCTCGCTCAAGATTGTTTTTCACGCCGATCTGCTTGTAGATGGTGCCAACTGGGTCCAAGTTAAAATTTTGTTTCCAGACAATAACTATCGAAAGACTGAATGGATTCTTTTTAAATTTTGTATGTGGGTACTTCGCCACAAGATCTCACTTGGGATTGTTTTTTTCACGCTGACCCGCCTATAGGTGGCGCCACCTGTGGGCCAAGTTAAAATTTTGTTCTCCTACAATATGTTATGAAATCCTGGCCGGATTAGGACATATTCGGTAAATGTGGGTATACCTTGCCACTGGATTTCACTTGGGATTGCTCCGCATGCTGGGTACTGAAAAATGGCGACAGCAGTCAGCCGTTGACTTCCTCAAAGAAACACGGCCTCATGAATGGTCCAAACTCTGATTGAAATTGTAAACATGTTGAATTTATAATGACTAATAACTATAAATTCTATAATAAGTTTAAATAAGCGTATGTTGTTGAAGTTTTGTTGACACGAGTGGGTCTAAAATCGTTCGACTGTGAGACGCTCAGTTGGGTGACGTCACTTACTCGACTGCAGAGTGAGCGGAGAGGTACGGTCGAACTAACCGGTTCATGTACTAGAGTAAATGATCTCCAGGGTTTAGCATGATGGGAAGATTTCCAAGTGTCCGCTCGTAGTCAGTAAGCCTATGCAATTCTCGTAATCGGCCTTGGGTCCTCAACAAAAACAACAACATTTTTTGGCGATTTCACAAAGCTTCGGTCACAGCCATCGAAGTGCCTTTGCATTACATCCGTTGGATTCTGACCGCAACAGAGAGAAACGGAGCCTATGGGACAGGTCTTCTGTTCCCACGATTTATTGGTGGTATTGGGTTTAAATCTACCAAACTTGATATCATCTGGAGCATGGTTGTTGTTCTCCATTACACCGTGCTGTACACAGTCAGAAACTCAGTCCACTCCGCTGTGTATTCTAACCCGAATGTACCCGTACACGTATACCATTACCACTGAGACAAGAATATGTTTCCTTTGAGAGTAGTAGGCTCTACCCTTTTCGAGTCGCATTGGTGTCATTGCGCATGCGCGAGAAAGTGGTGTGCGCATAAATGAGGTCATGAGGAGGTGTGCGCAGGAGTGTTCTGCGCAAGTGTATGACGTCACTTCCGGTCTGGATGAATAGGGCGTGACCTTGGGGGCATGGATTCCTCCGCGGTGATGCGGTCTGGCGGTGATGCGGTCTGCCTCCGTGGACCGAAAGTAGTCCCAAATCCGTGGGTTTTCGTGAGAATGTTCGGCAATCTGTAGGGACCGCTAGTGGACCGATTGGGTGGAGTGAGGTATCAATGTAAAGCAGTCGTGAGGGAGTATCCAACGGGCTGGGTGTGACGTGGAACTGACGGCATTCTGCGCATGCGCAGTAGAGAAAGGGTATGGAAATAGACGTTTTGGGGGCTAGGTGGGCCACTAATGGGCCGATGGAGTCGTTTGAGGTATCAATGTGAAGCAGTCGTGAGGGAGCATCCGCCTGGGCTAGTGTATCGTTCGTTGTCAACATTCTGCGGATGCGAAGACAGGGAATTGTGGGAAAAGGGTACGGAAATAGACGTTTTGGGGTTTAGGTGGGCCACTAGTGGGCCGATTGGATCGAGTGAGGTATCAATGTAAAGCAGTCGTGAGGGAGTATCCAACGGGCTGGGTGTGACGTGGAACTGACGTCATTCTGCGCATGCGCAGTAGAGAAAGTATGGAAATAGATGTTCTGGGGCCTAGGTGGACCACTAATGGGCCGATGGAGTCGTATGAGGTATCAATGTGAAGCATTCGTGAAGGAGCATCCGCCTGGACTAGTGTGTCGTTCGTTCGCGACGTTCTGCGCATGCGCAGACAGGGAATTGTGGGAAAAGCGTATGGAAATGGACGTGTTGGGGTCTAGGTGGGCCACTAGTGGGCCGATTGGATCGAGTGAGGTATCAATGTGAAGCATATGTGAGGGGGCATCCACCTGGACTAGTGTGTCGTTCGTGTTCAACATTCTGCTGCGCAGGTCACGTGGTTTGGTGGATGTGTGTGACGTCAGTTCCGGTTTTAAGAATGACCTCCGAACACAGACGAGTTCTAATGTTTTCCTTAGACGTATGGAATGCATGTACTAGAACATGCGGGACCTCTTCAACATCCGGGACCTCTTCAACATCCGGGCCCGGCCGCAGCGCGCGCACGCAGGTCACTCCGGCCGCAGCGCGCGCGCGCGGGTTATCCGGCCGCACGCCTGCGCGGCATCACCGGAAGTGCGCGGGTGAATTTCGGGTCAAAAGGTCAAAGGTCAAACCCAGGTCAAAAAGTCAAAGGTCTACCTTTCGGCAATGTTCCGCAACAATGTTGCGGCATCGATATACAGAGCTTCAACACAAAAAGGGGATTGTAAATTAACCTGGGAAGCATGGGCAGTTCCATTTGGACCAATCAGCGGTCGAGAAAAAGAGCCAATGAGCGATCGATAAAAGAACCGATGGACGGGTACTAGAAGTTCGCTCACATCTGCGCCTACATACGGGAACTAGAATGCTTTCGCCTACGTCCGCGCCTACATCCGGGTTCTTGTACATCCGGGTAATGTTTTCTGGACATTGATGGGTTACATTTGGCCCCATCCTAGGCCACTGATTGGCTACTTTCTCCACGGTGTTCAAAGCCAGTTTCACCGAATCCCCACATGTCTGTTATAGCCTTCATGCACTATGCTCATATAGAAAACACACAAGACAGTTTTATTTTGGTGAGATCTCATTTTGTTTTTTATTCAACAATAACTAACAACAACAACGTGAGATCAACCACGTGAAAACTGAAGCCCAGAACAGGGGGCTTGTACAGTGCTAGAACTTAAGCCCAGAACAGGGGGCTTTTCGTGAAAGAACTTAAGCCCAGAACAGGGGGCTTGTACATTGAAAGAACTTAAGCCCAGAACGGGGCTTGTACATTGAAATGATGGGCGGCCCAGTCATATACCAGTACATCGCGGTCCTCGGCCTTGGGGTACTCGTCAAACATCTGTACGATGGTAGATAAGGTTCTTCCCTGGCATCGATGGTACAGGTAAAACAAGCAATATTGTCCGCACACGCTACTGGTCAGGCTTTGCAACGTTTGACTGTTCCAACACTACGTCTCTGTGCCTTGATCCATGAAGTTTGTTAAATCGGGATGGAGGGGTGGCAGGCCGTACGGGTCAAAGTATTCGCCCTGCTGTTCTGTCAAGTACACGCCCACTCAATGTTCACCGGGCCGATCCATCGGGTCCGTGTTGAGAACGTAACCAGCAGGATACACACGGTCTAATGGGAACACATCTCGGGCGAACACCTCTTGAAAGACCATACGTGTCTCTGGGTCATTCTCCAGCACGGTGTTTATCTGGTCTGTATCCATGTCAGGTGGCAAAGTCACACAGGACGTTGCGCGCCTTGTCCACTTGAATGATGTTGTCAAACTCGGCGTAGCAGATCACATTGACGGTGCTCCGGAGGGCTCGTGCAAAGTGGATTTCCATCCGTAAATTGCCTTGCTTGGCGAGGGCCAGCTGATGGTCGTTCACTAAGGTGGTTGTCAGATCGAAACAGAACAACGTGTATCCGTTCGCGTAGTCCTCCCGACTGATCATTTTCCCTTCGTCCTGGTTGATTTGACCGGTGGCTGTAAACAGGCTCTGATAGGCTCGAATGAAATTCGCGCGCCCAAAGTTCGGTGTTAAAACGGGTTCTCTGGGTAGGCTCCGCTGAAACTGGTATTTTCCACACAGGCCAGGATCAATCGCTTGGGTAGTTCCCCCAGGAACAGGTTTTCTTTGTTGGCGCTCATATTTCCAGCAGACACAGAGAACACTTTGGTTTGCACACGTCGGTTAGGGTACTGGGCTGGTTTTGTTTCCAAGGCTTTGAGGTGTCCCAATTGAACGGCTGGATTCGGTTTCACTTTTCGGACATACAGGACTGCGTCTTGGATGACAATCTTATAGTCAGCTGCATGCCCGTCTACGTTAGTGGCCATCAAGGCGAAGGTCGGAGGCGCCCGTATCAGTCGGATTTTGATGGGGATCTTGTTCAAGAGGTACCGGTCTTGCATGAAGATGTCTGCGTGCAGTCGACCCATGAGATCCACCCAGACGCCATTCGCGGTCAAAGCCTTCCGTTTGTTATATCCCACATTGTCGTTCTCTACGCCCATGTGCTCGGCTGTGTCCTGGTAGAATAAAGCGGCTGTCAGCTGAGATTTTTATCCTCTCGTCCATACGACAACAGCGTCTCGACGTAGGCTCGATACGGGTACGTGTTGGTCGAGTCACTGATGAGTTTGTCGCTGAGAAATATATCCACCTGTAGAGTGCAGCCAGAGATTCGTCGGGCCCACCGTTGCTTGGTCGACGATTCTGGAGCCATCTCCATTGACGATCTTGGCTTTCACATACAAGTATGTATGGGCTAAATCCACATAGGCCGTATCCGCATTACTGATGGGCCCTGTTTCGTTGATGCTGGAGAGTGGGAGATGCCCCACCCATAATCTTTGGTCTGTGTGGGCGGGACGGTCCACAAATCAAATTCACTGTTGGTGGAGGGGCAGGACTCTGCGTGGATCAAGGACATGTTTAAGAAAAGATATCCTGGGTCTTCGATGTGCGTCGTCGCTGGGTCGGTCGTCGACTGGTGCGTGGTCTCGGTGGTGCAGGTCTTTTATTCCCTACGGTGCGTTGTACTTTGGCGACCAAGACGCCGCCTGCTTCTTTGGCCCGCCGTTTCAAGGCTTCTTTGGGTGCCGTACCCCCCAAGACATCACCGGCGACTTGCAGTCCACTGCGTACCGCTTTTTTGTCGATTGCTTTCACCCCACGCGTCACCAAGGGCAAGAACGTTTTGACGATGCTTCCGAGTATGTTCCCCAGTCCATGTCCTCGTTGCATGCGTGCACCACTAAAGACCGGAAGGCCACCGCCGGCCTGTTGGGCATAATAGTCCATATAGCTGCGTGCATCGCACTCGTAAAGCACCTTCATTATACAAAGTGGGGAGCACGTGCTTGTCGAAAATGAAGTGTCAGCACCACTTTTCCTCGTTCGAATGCCACCGGTCGTCCCGTGTCATCTTTTATATCCACCGTGATAGTGTTGATGTCGGTTTGTCGTACGGGTAGGTAGAGCATGTGGGTGAAACTGTGGGTAACTTGATCTCCATACGTCTTTTTAATGGGGACCACCCGTAATAGAGGTGTGTTGATATCGCCCACGATGTGGTTGTCGACCACGTCCGAGTAGGTACATACCCGACTTCATATCCATCGGGATCTGGCCTTGGTGGGCGGTGGGACCAGCGAACGTCTGTAGATCGAAACCCAGCATTTGCTGTAGGATAGGACTCAGTACGACACTCACGTTGGCGGTGAAGATGATGTGTGCCTTGTCGTTTTGTGCGTTGTAATCGAAGTCCACGTGATTCTTGAAGGGAAAGGTTTTGATGGGTTTTGAAACATTCGTTACCTCCCGTAGAGCTTTATAATGCAACAGTCTTGTCAGCCCCTGCATGAACTCCTTGGTCCAGGTAAATGCAACGGTTGCGGTAACTGGGTGACGTACTTGGCCAAGGTGTTGTCAGAAAACACATCCAGCGAACTGTTACTGGGTATGGTGAGGTAAAACATGGCGACTGAGCTGTACTGCTGCTGCTGTTGGTTTTAATAGGTGTTCCAGGCCTTGGGTGGTTGTGTCCGGCGTCGTGTTCGTCGCGGTGACTTGCTACGTGTCACGGCTCTGGAGATATGGGGTGTCTTGATCAAGGGTGGTTTTTTAAAGGCGTGAAAAGAAGGCGCCCGTTGTGATGGTGTTTTGGGGGGTGACTCCGGTTCCCACTCGGCTTCCCAAGAAGGTAGTGGGCCACTCGGCGATTGCTGGGTCCTCTGCATCCAGGCCCAGCGCTGGGGGTTCCCCACCAATTCCTGTGGTACACGCAGGTCTTTTAAGCCTTGAGCGAAGACCTCCCATCCTCGAGGATCCGTGTGCGACCTGCGTTGACGCATCAGGTCATTCACTAAATCCATCATGTGGGTCCCGGTGACCACTTGATTCTGTACCAGTAGTTCGCCTTTATCATTCCAAGTCATGTTAGGATTCTGTTTCATCCGTTGTAATACCAGGCCAGCTTGTTTCTTGAACGATGCAGGTACACTCTTCAGCACTTCGTCTTCCACCCACTGTGGTTCTGTGGGTAGTACCCCTGGTAATGGCGGCTGTTGGAGCGGTGCTGAGATCGGCGGTGTGTCACGTGGTGGTGGTGGTGCTGGTGGTGCTGGTGGTGGTGGTGGCGCTGGGGTAGAGAGGGTTTTGTATTGGTCCATGAACGTCATGTACCGTTGAAACGTCTCATTGTACCGTTGTATTTTCTCACTGTCGCTTAACCCCGGTCTTTGTAAGATCTGTTGCATCTCTTCATCGAGGGTGTTTATGGTCTTCACCGTAGGTGGAACAGGGTAGGGCGATTGGAGGCTTTGAAGGAACCGTGGTTCCACGAGGACCATTTTTTTTTCGTGTGGTTCATTGTCGGCCAAAGAGTCCACCCAATACTGGACTCAACACGGAAGCGGCTAACGGTGCTAAGATGGCTCCGATAAAGCCGCCTTTCTGTAACACCTTTTGTGTTACAGAGACTCGCTTCTGGACTAGGGTTCGGAGACCTGTCTTATGCTTGGTCAACTTGGTCTTCTGAGCCGGAGTCAGTGGTACGTTGCCTTTTAACAGGTTGTACCCGATCTCGCACAGACAGCGTACACGGTCAGGGTCCGCACCGCGTACAATGGTTCGGACGAATTCGGGTGGGGCCGTCTTCAATACACGGAGCGTCGGAGCGCGCTTCCGTACTCGCGCAAACATCATGTACAACTAATGCCAGTACCCACAACTCTGCTCTTTTTATCTACCTCAGAGAACAGAGACAAAGTCAAACATGCTGTGGTATTAATTCTTTTTATTACCCCCATCATCAAACACACACACTCCAGCTGGGGGAGCCACTGTGGGTCTCTCCGGGAAAGCGGGAAAGATGCCGGTCCGTAGTCGAAGGTGATCGGGGGTGGCTTGCTTGAGGTCGAAGAGCATATACCCGTGCTGAGGGGTTGTCGCATCTTTAAAGGCTTCCAACGCAAACGGTGTGCGGCCGGGATACATCTGTCTCGCCAGGTGCAGCAGTTGAGTGGTATCTCTAGGGTTTTTGAAGACCACCAGGTAGTGGGCATTTTAGCTGATGTTCCGATGTTCTTTGCTTTTACTGAACAGATTCTGCACAATGTAGATGATGCTGAGCAGTTGGGTGACCCGCGCATCCGTCTCCGCCATGAGATCACCCAGAACCACCAAGGTGTCCGGTTCCAAATCGGCCAGGTTGGGTAGGCCTTCCACGAACGTGATGTGGGGCATTGCGGCATACGCTGCCTGCCATTCTCCGTAACACCACACGACTCGGGCAATGGGTGGGGTGGTCATGCTGTCGGTGTGTTGAAGGAGCTTTCTGACGAAGTGTGTTTTGCCGGAACCCTTCGATCCTGCGATGACGCAAGTGAAGGGATACTGCCACCGAGGGTCCATGGTTCGAGGTGTATCCGCTGTCGTGGTAACCCGCTCTTGTAAATTTGGTACGAGTGAACTGGAGTGGTGGTGGGTACAACGTCGGTCGTCGTTGTCTGTTCACTGCGAGGGATGAAATCCGGTGGGTTTTCAGACGTAGTAGTGTACTTGGTGTAGGTGTGGAGCTCGGTGTGGAGCTCGATGTGGCTTGTATACGTGGTGTGGTGGTGGTGATGACTGGGTTCGATACGGGGTTGACTGGTGCTATCTGTAGACTGGTTTCACTCACAACTGGAGTTCTCAGTTGGTTAAGTAGCGTGCTGACATAGGCTACGTCATAAAATACACCTCCGTACAACACACTCAGCAGGGTTAGCAATATCACCACCAAGCCCACTTGCGCTTTGCGCGTTTTGGGAGACGCTGTGTTCAGAGGCAGCTGCTGTTTGTCCATAGCACCGTGGTCGAACGTGGAATGAAGGATGACGGCAGTGGTGTCTAGCTTTATAGTCGTTTCACCTGGTTGGCAGCGACCCAGGAATTGAAGGAACTGGGCCAGCCTTGCCATTTGACGAAATGAAACAGTTTGCCACGTCGACGTTCCGTTTTCAAAATCTGCTCCACCGTGTAGTAGTCTTGCTTTGTTTTTACGACAGGCTGTAATTTCGTCTCGTAAAACGTCCCTAGCAACGGTTCCCCTTGAAGATCTTCCAGTTCATAGACTCGCTGCTGTCGGGGTAGGCGCCGTTTAATCAGGAAGTGCTCATCGCTCCAGTTGGGCAAGTAACTTTTCTCAAATTGACCTTTGACTTTACTGATCCGTACAGGGTCCCCGACCGTGTACACCTCCTTCGTCGTTCGCTGCGATTGCCTGGGGTACAAGACACGCCGGACTTGGGCTTCATTGCGTTGGGTCACGGTAATGGGGGCTCTCTCTATACTCCGGTGATTGGCTCGATTGTAACCACTCACAAGTTTCGGGAGAACATCGATGTACCGCCTTGTATTCTTATAGGTGAAATATTTATACATGCGGCCTTTGAATGTCCTGTTGAACCTTTCCACCACGGAAGCCTTGGTCTCGTTGTACGTATGGAAGAAAAACACCTTCTGGGTTTCAGAAACTGTTGGGACGGTCTGTTGAGGAATTCCGTGCCTTCGTCGGTCTGCAAATACATGGGTTTGCGCCCGGTCTTGAAGATGTCCTTGAACGCCGCTATGAGATTCGCCCCCGTTTTCGTCCGGATGGGTACCACCCACGCATACTTCGACAGGATATCGATGCACGTCAATATATACCGATTTCCATCGTTGTGTTTGGCAAAGGCGCTCATATCGACCAAATCCGCTTGCCATTGGGCATCTAGTCCTCCCACGATGACCCGGTTCCGTAGAAAATGGCGATGGGCAGCGCGATGTAAGGTATAGGTGTCTTGTTTTCTTAACCAATCTCGGACTTGAGCACGTTGTATCCCCTGGGGTTTGGCCGCTCGATAGAGAGCCATCAATGCACTATAGGCCGCCGGACTGTCGGGACTGTAGTATAAGTTATCCAACACCTTCTCCCAGCTCTTCATGGTGACAAATGATGATGGAACCTGGCTCTATCGTTTATTCATAACGGGTATATCTTGGGCCGGAGTTTCTTCTTTGGCTTCTGCCAGCACAGTGTCCATGGTAAATGACCAGTCCAACTCGTCTGATGACCACTTGATAAGCACTTGATCCACATCTACCACGGCATCTTCCAATGCAGACCATAGATCAGGGTGAAGGGTAAAATGCACTGTACCCCCATCTAGCCGAGCCAATTGAGCAAAGGAAGGGCCGCGTCGGATGTACACATCGTGACACAAGTGAATGAGGTCGCCGTCCAGTTCACCAGACAACACCCGTTTGAATTTGGTCCAGCCCTACCGAGACAAACGAATGTGAGCCGGGAACGGTTGTGTAGGGTCCGCATCACAGATGTCTCCCACCTCCTCCATGATATCGACCTTATCCGCATAAACGTGCAGGAAACCCTCGGGGGTCAAGCTGAGATGCGCCCGTATTATATGCCCCGTCATGGTCAGTACGTGAATGGTACCAGATTTGACTGTCTCTCGTATTTATAGGGAGAAAAAGTTTATGACGTGAGATCAAAGGATCGGGTGGTCATGTCATTGGGCTGACTGAGTCTAACCGGGTAATCAATGGCATCGTCGTCTGCCCCCGCTTCATTGCTAGACATTTGTTCATTGGGTTCTGCCGCCGCTTCTCAGGGCACGAGCCCACTCCAACTGAACAGCTGACCGCTCGTCCGGTGTAAACAGCTGGTCCACGATAGGCACCACTTTCTCGAAGGCTATCCACAGATCGGGGTCTAGGGTGAAGCCTCGCGTAGGGCCTTGGTAACGGCCCAGGCGTGGGAAGAAGGGTCCACGGTGTACGTAGATGACATTGTCTACATGGATGAGGTTTCCGTCGAGCTCACCACTCGATACGGTCTCAGCGCGCGACCAGCAAACATCTCCACGGTCTTCAACGAGGGTGACTTTATCTTCATAGACGTGTAACCCCACCCGGGGTGTAAGGGGAAGGATGGCTCGCAGGACTGGTGACATGGTTGACCCAATGACGAACGGTGAATGACACACACTCTGACTGTCTCTCGTATTTATGGTCAGGTCCCTCGGTGACATGGTTGACGCAATGACGATCGGTAAATGACGCACACTGTGACTGACCCTCGTATTTATGGTGAGGTCCCACTGTCAATGCCACAGCGACAGGGTCAAATAGGGCACAGACCATTACTAGACCAACCAGCCGTAGCTGGTTCCGGCGTGAGCGCTCGTGGTCCATAGCCCGGGCATCAAGGATGGCTGTCATAGTCCAGTAGTGGTGAATGATACGTACTATTCTGCCTGGTTAGTCCAAGAAAGAGAGCAACAACAACAAAGATTACAGGTCAATCCTTTTCATTATGCGTGGATCGGGCGTGATCTGGGTAGGAAACATGATAGGAATGCATGTACTGACCTGTCTGTGGGTTTTTTCCCGCCAGAATTTCGCTGACGTCCGCGCCTGCATCCGGGTATGTATGAGGTTCTTGAGGGGGCGACTGCATGTGGTGAGTTGTATGTGGGTGTTTTTTTCGGTGACGTCCGCGCCTGCATCCGGGTATGTATGAGGGTCTTGAGGGGGCGACTGTATGTGGTGAGTTGTATGTGGGGTTTTTTCGCTGACGTCCGCGCTTGCATCCGAGTACTTCTATGTAGGTGTATAAAAGTGGGAATTTTTACGGCATTGCTGCATTCATTGGCCTTCTTGACCTGACCAGCTTGAGCCTGCCTGACCAGCCTGAGCCTATCTGACGAGAGGAGCTACTTGCTTGAGCCTCACCAGTGCAACCTCACCAGCCTGATGTTCACTTGCACAACTTGCCAGAAGCAGTTTACTCGTCTAGATAATTTACGACGCCACGAGACCTCCACCCTCAACGATGCACGGTATACTTGTATAACCTGCGCACGGTCATTCAGTCGGGAGGATAATTTACTGCGCCACGAAGGCTCATTCCACGAGGGGACGACGGAACAACGTAACGATTGGGACGACAAACGACCCAGTCAGTTAAGACGGCATCAGCGTTTGATTCATACCCCGTCTCTACGGTTTGGGCGACAACTTTCCACTACAGAGGCAACCAGGAGGATCAGACCCAGTGAAGATGAGCCCGTAGAGACGAATGGCACTAGTGATGCGATCACAGAGAGCCCGACTATACCCACAGTTCAGAAGAGCCTAGATATCCAGCCAGTCCCTAGCATTACTGTTGCCAGTCATACGCCTGACGACATCGAACATTTTCTGGAATATGCAGTGGATGTTCCTAGCGATCTGTTACAGGACGCCCATCCAGTGAGTGACATCTATCGGCGCCAATGGCCCATGATACGGCACGTTTTCCACCGTGATCGCCCCATTCCAGATATCTACAATATCCCACTGACCGACCTCACCCGTCTACGCAGCTACGTGGAAGCCATCTTCAATGACCAAGCTACGGTCTTCAAATTGAATGTCGCTTTCGGGTACATCTTACGTCACAAAGTGACGGACCGTTACGGTATTATTATGCCAGTAATAACAGCCATGTGTTTGATCAGCCGTTCACCATCATTAACCGGGCGTCGCTAGAGACGATGCTGAAGAAACTGGACACCGTCTACGCCCCAACACACAATGGGTCGTAGAGAGGGTCACCAATGCTACGTTCTTCGTTACCAAGCTGACCGACCACCCCCATCGGCTGAATGTGTCAAGCTTGCACTGATGCGATCGTTGACTTGATCTCAGTAAACACTTGTACCTAATGTGACCGTGCGTTAAATAATAAAACATGGTGTTTGATATTTCAATTTGTTTTGCTATGAACATACTAAACATACCCAGGGCGGCTCCCACAGCCTGGGTATGATGTTACATTGAGGATAATAAACTGTATAAACATTGCTGAACTTGTTGTTATTCACGACAATCGCTTTCCGCTATGCTTGGATGAAATATATACCCCGATGTGATATAGTGCCCCTGCACACTTCCGAAACTTCCCTTTAACCCGCGCGCGCTGCGGTCGGGCCGGGCCGGTGAAAACCCGGATGTTGAAGAGGTCCCGGATGTTGAAAAGGTCCCGGATGTTGAAGAGGTCCCGCATGTTCTAGTACATGCATTCCATACGTCTAAGGAAAAATTTGAACTCGTCTGTGTTCGGAGGTCATTCTTAAACCGAAACTGGCGTCACACACCACCCACCAAACCACGTGACCTGCGCAGCAGAATGTTGAACACGAGCGACACACTAGTCCAGGCGGATGCCCCCTCACATATGCTTCACATTGATACCTCACTCGATCCAATCGGCCCACTAGTGGCCCACCTAGACCCCAACACGTCTATTTCCATGCACTTTTCCCACAATTCCCTGTCTGCGCATGCGCAGAACGTCGAAAACGAACGACACACTAGTCCAGGCGGATGCTCCCTCACATTGATACCTCACTCGATCCAATCGGCTCACTAGTGGCCCACCTAGACCCCAACTCGTCTATTTCCATACGCTTTTCCCACAATTCCCTGTCTGCGCATACGCAGAACGTCGAAAACGAACGACACACTAGTTCAGGCGGATGCTCCTTCACGAATGCTTCACATTGATACCTCATACGACTAAATCGGCCCATTAGTGGCCCATCTAGGCTCCAGAACATCTATTTCCATACTTTCTCTACTGCGCATGCGCAGAATGACGTCAGTTCCACGTCACACCCAGCCCGTTGGATACTCCCTCACGACTGCTTTACATTGATACCTCACTCGATCCAATCGGCCCACTAGTGGCCCACCTAAACCCCAAAACGTCTATTTCCGTACCCTTTTCCCAAAATTCCGTCTGCGCATGCGCAGAATGTTGACAACGAACGATACACTAGCCCAGGTGGATGCTCCCTCACGACTGCTTCACATTGATACCTCATACGACTCCATCGGCCCATTAGTGGCCCACCTAGACCCCAAAACGTCTATTTCCATACCCTTTCTCTACTGCGCATGCGCAGAATGACGTCAGTTCCACGTCACACCCATCCCGTTGGATACTCCCTCACGACTGCTTTACATTGATACCTCATTCCACCCAATCGGTCCACCAGCGGTCCCTACAGATTGCCGAACATTCTCACGAAAACCCACGGATTTGGGATTAATTTCGGTCCGCGGAAGCGGACCGCATCACCGCCAGACTGCATCACCGCGAAGGAATCCATGCCCCCAAGGTCACGCCCTATTCATCCAGACCGGAAGTGACGTCATACACTTGCGCAGAACACTCCTGCGCACACCTCCTCATGACCTCCTCATTTCTGCGCACACCACTTTCTCGCGCATGCGCACTGACACCAATGCGACTCGAAAAGGGTAGAGCCTACTACTTTTGAGGCTCCACCCTGTTATGCTGAGGCTTACAGGGTAGAGCTACCCCGCACAGAATAAGCAAACTGAAGTGAGTAACCGTTAAAAAAAATATAAAATTATTTGGTGTGAATATCATATCAATTTCCTAAACACATCGCAAATTATCGTAAGATACAGAAAACGAAGTCATTATTGTCGTTCAATAAAACCGCAAAACGTTACGACAATTCGACATTAATTCTAAAGTAAAATTATCAATTTCCAGATGAGATAGCCTGTGTTGACCCGGCAGAGTGTGATCGGTACTGTAATAACCCTGTGGGGTGTTCGAACATAGCCTACCCCAAACTGGTCCTGGAACTATTGCCAGTAGGTATGTGTACTAATAGATCTGTATACATCAGAAGAAATGATTTTGTCTGTAATTGTCGACAAGAAACAAAACTGGGTCCATGGTATTTTTGCTGGAAAACGAATATTTTTTCGTTATATTTTTCTGATAGACCAAGTGAGAAAAACGAATAAATGAATTGCCTTCTTCCATTCCGTCAAGTTAAACATAGTCCAAATTTACTAAACTTCAATCACTCCTAATTTATGATTGATATCAAATGAATTTCAATTTCAATTCCAAGGCCATTCAGAAATTAGAGTTTCTAGTGAGTCACCACGTATAATTGGTAATTTAATAATTTATTCATTCAATAGGCGTGCGAGGATTGCTTATGGCCGTTATGATGTCCGCCATTATGAGTTCCTTGACGTCAATCTTCAACAGCGCAAGCGCACTCTTCACCATGGATCTATGGCGCAAAATGAGGAGTTCTGCGACAGAACGAGAACTGCTAATTGTTGGAAGGTATGTAAGAAAATACAAACAAAAACAACGAATCAACGATCCTAAACCGGACTGAATCGTGCAAATCCCTTATTTTCCAGGCAAAGAACTGCCGCAGAAATCTGGATTATTATTTTTAGAAAGTAATTTCTTGATTTTTTTTTTAGCAGGATTGCTTGGTTTGTGAATATGCATTTGTCCTTGTGTGTTACTGTGTATGCAGATATACTCGTCTTACCTCATTAGCAAGGTAAAGTGGTGCACTTCCATACAGGAGTGCCCCATTTCTGATTCTAGATTCTATCTTAAAACGAATTCAAATATTTTTTTGTTCCATAAAACCTACTGTCTACTCTTGTATTTCTCCTCCCCCTTTATAAAGACTTTCTTGTTGGTTAAACAGTTTCATTCATAAGAAAACGGTAATGCCGATTATTCACACGATTCTAACTATTGGAAAATCGATGTACTGATTTACATGTTAGTATTGTCATGTGGATGCCCCCTGAGGTACAATGAGGTAGCATAATGAAATTGGAGTATGAAGATTATCAACTGACATCATTTCTACACACGCCACAAGTTCTCCCCAATATTTGGGATTCGAAATATGCATAGTTATTTCATTCAGTGTGCCCATGGATGAAAAGGTGACAGATCGATAAAGGATTATCGGTGACAAATTACTCGCATGATGACGTGCTTAGAAGAGTCAGTACGAATGTTGCCTGTCCGGCCACTGCTGCAGACTATGCAGCACCAATACGGAAGTAATGGCCAGAGTAGTAACTACATTCACATTCTATTCGGGAAAGTTGGAGGAACTTTCGGTGTGTTTATGGGGTGAAAAATTATTGATGGAGTCTCCATCCAGGACGAATACTATATGCCAATGAGGTAATGGTTGGGAATGTAAAATATATGCACGTGGGACATACAGACGCCCTCTGTAGTCATTCGTTAACATCATTTGTCATCACAGCTTCCGAGCTGGCGTATCTAATTGCGCTTAAGCCGGTGCTAGGGGCCGTGTGGTTACTTCATAGCTTTCACATTAGCATCTGCAAAGAAAGCGGGACTGAGATACCACGGCTAAGTCTAAGAATCCTTCGTATTTTAACCTGTATGTGAGGTGCCGAGGGAGACTTTCTTGTGGAGTCATATGTTTGCTTTCTAGTCGTTAGACGTTGTCAATTTTTCCCACCTCTTACATATCTCACCAGTAGTTCATTTTTTCCAGGGTGTTCATAGTAGTTCTGTGTGGCGTCAGCATACTGTGGATACCACTGGTCAAGAGTTCTCAAGGCGGTCAACTATTTATATACCTGCAGGCCATCCAGGCTTATTTGGGCACTCCGATCGGACCCGTCTTTGTGTGGGCGCTGCTTTGGAAACGAATGAATGAAAAGGTTTGTCTGAAGCGCCATGGGGACAAGTCACGTCAACGTTAACATATGATATTGGGTGATAACCTTGGGGGGGGGGGGGTCTTTTCAAACTTACAGGCTTTCGCAAATCTCTGTGATAATAACAAACGAGGGCTTCTCAAAATCATAGTTTAACTGAGATTTCCGGGGCAATTCCGCAATCTCAGTAAACTCAGATATAATATCACGTAACATTTCCTTCATATACCATCGTGGTTTACCTAGATTGGGCAATTCCCTTACCAGATATCCGCTAATGCGTCACGATATACGATGTAACTGGTGTAACAACGTCATTTGTAAAGCGACGTATTGTAAGGACACTCCTCCTATCAGTCTATTTCAGCAAAACAGTGTCGAATATCATTTCGTCAATTGACTTTACCTCTTCGTTATTAATTTGCATTCATTCCAGGGTGCATTCTGGGGTATTCTTATCGGGCATGCGTGTGGAGTGATACGGATGATACTGGACTTCGTGTTTCCGGCGCCTAACTGTGGTGAACCGGACACTCGTCCGCTTCTCATATCGCGGGTTCATTATACATATTTTGGATTTCTTCTGTTGGCGATAACTTCTATCAGCATCGTGATAGTTAGCCTACTGACACCACCACAGTCATCAGAGGAGGTAAGCAAATCAAAAGAAAGATGGCGTACTCTCAAGTTTGAACGACTCTGCCTTATTAGATTGGAGCCTAGATACGATATTTCAGAACTGAAGCCATAAGGTGTTCCCACACGTCCTCTAAGCATGGACAGTCATTCGGCGAAATTATGCTTGCCTTGCCCTCGTTGGTGGAATTTCTGATGTCACCGAATCTCTTCGGTGTTTCAACTCTATGAAGAACTAGAACTCTACATGAAATATATCTCGGTCAATCTGCCCCAGATTTTACGAATGTACCAATTATTGTCGATTGATTTTGAGAAAACAGCACATAAAAATTAGATTATTGCTAATAAAGATTCGCCATCCATAGTTATACTATGATTTGTTATGACAGATCGATGGTCTCACCTGGTGGACAAAACTGAAAGTGAAACCATCTGACCGGAGGGGAACGACTGTAACGAACGAGACAATGGAGATGTCTGCAATTAGAACAGGTAAAGGGAGGCACAATAGCATTCCCGCACAGGTTCTCTCTACCGTTATTAATTGGCTAATTAGGTTGATTACAGGAGGGGGAGGGGGGGAGTCGAGGTAGGGAATAAACGGACCCGCTACCTCGACCCCCTGTACTCAACCTAATTAACCAATTAACAACGGTAACGAGCACCTGTACATTGTCGCTCCTCCAGAGGCACGCTTACACGATGCCTGACTGATTTACCGCATCGAGTCTTTATTTGATACCTCATTCATGAATACACGCCAGGCCTCTCGTACCTCATTCATAGGCCACTATCTTACTACGCCACGATGCAATTATGGGATGGCGCACAGAGCGCTTGCATGTTCGTGCCAAATAAAGAATTCAAATTTTAGTCACGTGCGACAGACATTCTAAACGGAAAATGGTGATTGGCCATCGCCATATAAATGGCACCTAGAGACACAAGTCACATTATATGCAACAGCTAGACTCTGAGAGAAAAGCGGTTGTGCTCACGACGATAGCACAATAGAGGCACTGGATGAATGGAAGTACCAGTACCGGTTCTGGATATTGATTGGTGAATGGGCCATAACAGAAACTCTGTGATTCCAATTTACCCCACAACCCAATGGAAAAACTGGAATTATTTTCCCGATAGTGGAAGTGACCAATCAAATTTTGCCAACTGTAAAAATATCCCGACTGGTTAACTCTCCTGTATATCCATACTGCACCGACATACACGGGAGGTAACCAGGCTAAAATATCCCTTTCAGCACTGGGGTATGTGTAAATTGTTTTTTCGTCGAAAATCACAGTGTTGCTTCTAAATATTCGTATATAACATAACAACGATTATATTTCGCTTCACAGATGTCTTAGAAGAGGACGGTGGGATGACGGAACGCATCCGTTGTAAGAAAAATTGGATTGGTATCGTTTGCGGAATACCGGACTCTGGCGATACTCAAACAGTTCAACACCCTGAGGAGGATCGTGTGTGGAAAGTGCACTTTCTCTACGAAAAGCCGTGTTTAAGGAACATCTTGAACATACAAGCAGCCGTGGGTGTGGCCATTCTTACTTTTCTCTGGGGTTTCTTTCATTGATGGACGTTGCCAAGTAATAGTACAGCTATAAGCAACAAAAAGGGAACTATATAAAGAAACAAAAATGTTGAAAGAATTTATAATACTTATCAATCTATATCCTACAGTCCTGGCCACTGTGCTATCGGCCTACATTTTGAGGAAAATGGCAAATGGTCAAAGACAAGATATCTATGTAATCGATAATCGATGCAAGGCTATCAAGATAGTAAATCTGTTTAAAAGAATTCTTGATCTATAATTTTAGAAGTTCACAAGATTTTCAAGAGTCTACTTCTGGACAGGTATCATATTGACACACGATTATTGTCGTGACCGATGAATATTATGATCGCAAGCGATGTATCCGCACAATTATTGTTGCTGTGTGCGTGTGTCGAGAGCATTCCTTTTAACGCTAGGTCAACAGTGGTATTATGCAGAATTGAAAAGTAATCCGTATGTCCGGCAAACATTGATTTTATGCCCGTATATATAATGTCACTTCCGGCGGTGTGCTGCCCCCTAGTGCTAGTTGCTGGATCACATGATCCCTGCCAGTAGTTCATTACTACTGTTCCTACTTATTAAACTGTGAATTCAATTTCGAGAAATTTTAGTCTTAAACGACAAAAATATTCATTCACTTGCGCAATATAACTTAGATATAGAGAAAAATGATTCTGGTTGGTTTATCGGTAGTCCCTCCTCAATGGTAGATACTGTGATATTTTTAATCAAAAGTATATCTGGTGTACTAATAATTTACATAGTGCAAATATTTCATTATAGCACAGGAAGGCAGACTTGTTCGATTTGTTTGATATTTTGTTAATGGTAAGATTTCAAACTGTATTAAGGTGACAAGAACGATATTACTGCAACAAGGAGACATTACATATATGATCCATTATATGTACATACTTCTTTACATTAGATAAAAGGATAACGTACGCCTAAAGGATCATATCTATGTCACAAAACAGGATAACTCTAATTCCCGGACATTCACTTCCCTTCCCCCACACTCATAACAAATCATGCAGTTTCGTACATAAATATAACTCGCTGCATAATGGAATAGAACTCACCAAACCTGGGAGATCATCTTTTGTGCGGTAGAAATGCTGATCAACTTCACGCTTCTATGTCCATGGTATGGACTCGCTTTTTTGACAACCGGCTAGTGTTCGAAAGGACGCAATCCATGGGTCGAACGTTATAAAATCCTCGAGTTATTGGACTTGGGACTGCAAGTATTTCATTCGCGAGTGCATTCACATCCCACGAGACTCTCTTCCTCGAGAAACATCACTTTTTCGAGTGATCTCACTATCACGAATGCATGACTGTATGTTGAGAATGTCGCGTGTGACGTCTCGTCAGGTTAAACACAGCTAGAAATGATAATACATTTTCGTTCCCGCATTTGAGATCTTTGTCAAAACACAAAGGAACACATTCGTTGCCGTCTTAATACCAGGCCAATTTCTATGTTCCCACTTCGAACTAAGTGGAAACGAAAAAAAATTGCATGATGAAATGAAGATGAGTTGCTCCTGGTATGGTAAACATTAGTGAATGAAAAAATATTCACAATTTTAGTTTGCTTTTATGACGTTTACTCGGAAGTAACTCCATTGTGTGTGTTGTTAATAAAGCTGTTTTTGTTTCAATTCAAGACCTCACAAAACTGTATTTTTCTTGAAGACTAGCTAGATGGCAAAGGTCCATACTCGAAAGAATTGAGTCATATGTGGTTGATAAAAAAAAAAACGCTCCGTCACGAATAGACGTTATTAGTAGTGTGAAAAGAGGATATGTGGGCCACATGCGTGATCATGATAAGGTTCACGATCAGCGCTCAAAGTATGCAGTAACGGTCAAAATACGGAGTTACGCTAAAAAATCTGGATTAAAGGGCTGGTGAAGGAGGAAACTGGTTCAAATTCAAGGAATCCAACGAGAATCCTATGTCGCTATGTAGAATCTACAGATTTCAATTGAATTTGATGTTCAGAGCTCTCAGATCATGAATATTCAAGTCTTACCAATCTGATTAAAACTCAGACTTAATAACCGCTCCTCTATCGGACATGCCGCTAATTAAGATCTGGTACAGTCTGTATCTTACATCTGTCTCGCATGTTAGACTGGCGACCAATCACAGTCTGGTCGCCAGTCTAACATGCGCGACAGATTTAAGATACAGACTGTCCAAGATCTTAATTAGCGACATGTCCAATAGAGAAGCGGTTATTAAGTCCCGGGATTGGTCAACACTTACGTTAGTGCAAGCCGGTTAGATCCCACAAGCGACATATCCAAACAGATAGGATATAATTTTAATTAGATTGGTTAAAGATGTAATCAGCCTCAAAATGAATGGATTTTGTAAACTCACCCTATGCGTTTTTTCAGCGTGGAAGATTACCATAGCATCATATGTAATATTATATTTGATGAAAGTGGGATCGCCATATACAACTTGTCAGAGAAATTTGAAACTCTGCCCGCTTCAACGGGTTTTCTGTTTCGTCATTGAGTGCGTGTTGTACGCGGAGAGGGTAATGACGTCACTGCGTGACGAATGAGTAACGTAGCGACGCTCACGAATCTGAATGCTGCACAGCTGCAGCCAAGGGATAACGTCATGGCTCGTGCCTTCGGTTCGATAATGTCGCATAGCATACGTTGGTAGAATGCACCGCACGTGTATACGCTTGTTGACACGGCCGTGGAAAAATAAACGGCATGCCATGCTGTTTATTTTTAAGGATCAATTCCTTCTATTTTCTCGTGAATGGTGGAAACAAGTTTAGTTTTTTGTGGTCAAATGTGTCTCATTTTATACCTGTTGTAACATATGTCACTTTCGCTGAGTTTGAGAGATATCGATGTCAGCCCAGATTTGAGGCTGATTACATCTTTAAAGGTCAACCCAAACGGAATTTTTTTTGGTCTAAAAATCCTTAAAAATCATAGTTCATACTTCACTTTGTATGAAAAAAATATTGAAAAAATTCTAATCTGATCAGAAACACACGTAATATGGGAGCAAAGTGGGCTTTTCCACACTTTCACAGCTGGGTTGATGACGTCACGCAGGGAAGTTGCCTGAGAAAAAACAGCGGATAACATGGAAAGCGAGTGCAGTCAGAGCTCCGGTTCAGATGTCGATTCGAGCGATATCAGCTGCTTAGATGGAAATATTTTTCGCCAAGAAGATGAAATAGACATAGAGGAGGATGATGACGGGCAAATTAACAGTTGTTTGCAGACCAACGGCGGAATTCAGCCCTATCAATTTGAGCCGTACGGCTCCGGTTCTGACAGTGACAACCACTCTGACAACGTGGAACTCGACGACGACAGGATTCGGAGAGGTCGTTTGTTGAATACAGATTGGTATGCAACTTGACTGAA